>CAKAEH010001872.1:0-24936 GCA_916381525.1 Cercopithifilaria johnstoni | reverse complement strand
CATGTCTTCACTGATGCCTCATCATCAACCAATGTGTTTCCAACTAGCGTATATCTACAAGACGAAGAAAAGGAAATATTTGTTGGTTTTTGCTGAATCCCGAACCCAAAAAACCTAACCCTAGGCCTAAGCCTAAGCCTAAGCCTAAGCCTAAGCCTAAACCTAAGCCTAAGCCTAAGCTTAAGCCTAAGCGTAAGCCTAAGCATAAACCCAAAAAACGTAACCCTAAGCCTTCTAAGCAAAGAACCCAATATCCTTTTGATGAAATCTTCTGGTTTACGCTCACCAATGAATATGACGCAAGAAACTGATATAATTATTGGTATTCATCTGCAGGAGCACTTCTGTTTTATTGTACAACTGACTGCACAAAGTAGAATACGGCAAACTGCACTATTACGCTGCATCAAAACTTCCACAAACTCACTGATGAAACATTCGTAGTTGAAATGACGCGTCTTGAGTTGAACGAACCATGAAGCACTTATCTCAGGAGCGCAAAGAACAAATCGTTGTTGCAAATATCGCATGTCTTTTATGCTCAATTGGAAAGACTTAACAATTTCACTTGCATATAGTCCTTCAAGGCTGCATCTAATATGCAAAATATTGATGGTTTATTGTTCCCAGAAGCCAAGTGTGTGCTTACACATTTGGCTCGGAATTTTCTCATTCCAGAAAAGTTGAAATACTAAATGATAAATATTGCTTTTTCCCATTTTCATGAATGTGAGCGGTTTTGCAAATTATAAAATAACCATTTGAGGAGCCCAAGCTCTGTGAGTGTTATTTCTAGTTGACCATAATAATTTGTGGATACGATTGGAACGGAAGTTAAAGATCGAACACCTGTGGAATCTCAAACTCTCAGGATAGATCTGGATGATAAGCAAATTTAATTGTTGCGTAGCTGGATACGCGAGACGATAAGAAAGTTAAATTGATGGTTTCTTGATTAGGAAAATCTGAGATGGACATCAATTACTTTAGCCACATCAATTATTTTATTCTTCGATCTTCGAAGTGTTAGAATTCTTATAACAGTTGAATGATTGGCTATTTTTTGTCATTCGTTTCAAATATGTTTAGCTAAAAATGATATATTTATGCATCTGCAGAAAACTATCGGAACTTTGTGTGCAAAAGTTAAATTCTACTTAAACTCTCATTAATAAACTGATTTGATTGGAAGATCGAGATTTTTAAAGTTGAACAAGCAACAAGCATTTAGCAGAAAGGGCATTAAATTTTCTTTACTGAGATTGATATTATAACGTTGAATTTATTTTCTTGAAACTTCAACTTCAAGAAAATGGGGAAACGTTTAAAAACCGATATCAAGGCAATTCGACTCGTTCAATTTTATCATTTCATTTAATTTGAAAGAAAATTACGGACGGAATAGAGATCAATGTGGATTAAAATGAAATAATGGATGTTTCCGCCGTATCTTATTCTTGTGATATCCAAAGATGCAATTTCTGGACCAAATTGTAAGATAATACCGATCTTGAATATCGTATAACTGGTTTTTAACTGGCAGGAACATGCTTTTTATGATCCTTCAGTCAGAAATAGTTCTCATATAAGCGAGTATATTTGCAGTTTTGCAGTACTATATTAAAACTAAGCTTGGATGTCACAAGAGTAAGATACGGCGGCCTAAAAGACCTGAAAGAATATACCGAGATCATATGCAATAACGATAAAAGTATAAATGTAGTGTGCTTGCCAAGATAAAATACGTTAGTTTAATTATATAGCTTCATTAAGTTTTTACGACATAATCTTGTTGACTGATCGCAAATACAGCAATAATGATGTATGGTATTCTTAATTTTCACTACGTCTGAACTATTTCACTTGTACCAGAGCCCGTCATCAATTCAATAACGATTGCTATCTTAGCCACAGCTATTTTGTCAAGAGACAAATGACGCTATAAGTGATACCGACGTTTATATCCTGTGAATCTGTCACAACCGGGAAGACCACTTCCACGGATATATTAAACATTGTAAAGTTCATCATAAATTAAGAATAGCTATTATTATCGTTCTCATGTGAAACAACTTTTTGATTCGTGAAACGAAGGGAAAACGACAAATTATTCTTTATCACTGGTATACTAATATAGGAAACTGTGCAGTCCATATTTTCATTTAAAAAATCTTTTGTGCCTTGGGGGTATTTGCATAAATCATAGCAAAACAAAAATTGAAGTTGAATGAGTTTAATATGTAAATTTCTTGCAAAATGTATCCATTTTAATGTAAATATATTCAATATGAGGAATTACGATTATTTAGCTGTGATTTCCAAGTTTTTATACCATTCAAATATTTGAACTAATTATTGTCCAGAGAAGAACGCTCGACAGAATGCGGTTGTATCTGGCTTGCTACGTTTTTGTCATATTGTTCGTGGCACAGATAAGGTCGAATCACATCATCTCGCATCGCTTATCACTTTTCATACAACGACACTGGTATAATAATGTATGTATTTAAATTCCAAATTTAAAAATTGTATTTCCTGTTCTGTTTGCAGAGGACATTCGTCAAGCAAAAAATATACTGGTGATAGAATGAGAATGAGCCAAAAAATCAGTGGACAGGACTAGTGTCTCGGACCCTAAGAAACGGTTGGTCTGTAAAATTGCAATATAGTATTTGCATGATATGAATGTTACAGATATCACAGATATATCGTTTAAACGATTGCAAATATTCTAAAGTGAGAGTAGAGGCCGCCAAGAAAGTCTTTATCATCATTAGCAAAACGCATTGGTGCAATGAAGGGATCAAAGCGGTGTTTGGCGTAAGTGCCGAAACAAGGAGAAATAGCTCGAATGTGATTGCGTGGGCTATGCCGTACAATTACACTGGATCGATAGATCCGGTAAATAAGTTAGTATAAGTCTACCAATGTGATGAGTGATTATCAACGAAAACAGCCATGCCAGAAGACTGATGGGTTTTAATTAATTATAATCATTATAAGTTGTAAGGCAAACTTTTCTGCACTATTCATCGCATGGGTGTTAAAATGATTCGATTATCATTAGATTCCTAGATTAAAAGTTCAGAATTATTTGCAAAAAAAAAGTCGTTTGTGCCATAATATTAGCCCATAGGCTGTATTTCATCTTAGAAAATATTGCAGCGTAGCAGATGCCGAGATGATGCATATTTTGATAACGCTAGCAGAACTGCTTATGGATTAATGAGGGTCGATTTGCTTTGCCGTAAAAGACAACCACGTTTAGTGCGACGAATTTGGAAGCGATCTCTTCAGGAGAAGCACCATCCATTCACAGGTTTGCAAGCTGAAGTTTCTCAAAAACACCTGTTACTTCATCATTATCATCTCACTGTCAATATCATCACTGCATTATGCGATAAGGAATTAAAGAGGTGTCTAATCCTCAACTCACTTGCAAAAGCGCATATCATTTCAGTGACCATTTTTTAGTTACTACCTCTGAAAACAACGAAAGCCTTTTCACAATAACAATCGGCGTGCTATTGTACGCTGTGTTTGGGGTGTGTTTTTTGGGGACTAACTTGGCATACTTGTCCGGGATATTCATCGTTTATGACTCATCTGTTATTGAAGAAGTGAGTTAACTTTTTTAACCACCAGGAGTGAAATATGCCGCAGATAGACAATTTAACTTTAAACAGATGTCCTTTCGAAGTCAAATGATTTGTTTCGTTGTAGACTAACAATTTTTGCGTCAATGTTTCCGTTGCTGGCAATTTGAAGAAAGTGTCAAGTAAATTTCACTTTCCAAGTGTTGGATGAAAGGAAAAATATTAAGCCAAGATGGTAACTGAATAGTTTTCAGGACAAAAAAAGAAGAAAATCAAGGCTTATACAACAGATAAAGTGCTAAATGTGGCATAAAAGATCAAATCGAAGACTTTTTGTACTTCTTATCAAATGTTAAAAATGCAAATTTCGTAGGAGAAGAGTGTTAAAAGAATAAATTGTGGTAAAAAAAGCGCAGATGACAATACGAAACATAAAAAACCGCAAAGAATGAATGTATCACCCAAATTTTAACTTTCGTTCGATTTTTCGCCTGTATATATATATACATATAATACACATACATTTCACCATAAATTATATGATCTGCAAAGATATGAAAAGATGATAAGCTTTCAGTTCAAATATGTTGTGCTATATGCAACGAATTCTGGATTGTAACGTTAAGATATTTTACTTGAAACCACTGTAGTAGCCAGTCGACAATGCTAATGGAAATTTAAAATTTACAAGTTCTCTGCTAAAATGATGACTTCTTCCCCGTATTCATCTGTTTTTTAAACTTCACTTTCTATAATTTCCTCCTTTCTTTTCCATTTGATTAACCTTTAGTTGATCGACTTTTTTCTCATTAATGTACAGAAATAACATTTCTACTATGTATACTATGCTTTCAATAGCTTCTGTTATTCCCACAACAATGAATTACAAAGTTGGTTGTTTTTAGAAATAATTAGAGATAATAATGCATTGAGGGACATCCTTAGAATCATCAGTATAACTGCACGGGGCAAAATTCTCTTATAACCTAACCTCTTCGGTTTTTTTTGCTGTAAAGTTTTTTGATGATTGGCATAGATAAACGGTTGTCATAAAGGTTTTTATTGACTGATTGTGATAAAGGTTTAGAGTTTACTCACTGCGTACGTTACATGAAAATCACGAATAGATCATCACTTTGCTCTGTTTTGCTAGTAGAGAAATTTTTGCGGAGATTTGATTCCGGTTTTAGTTTAGTATGGATTTGATGGAATACAGACGGTAATACTGTTCGAATCACACGAAGCGGTTATTTTAAAAAGTAAACAAACAAGGTTAAGAAACACAGAATCACTTTACGACCATTTAACGAACGGGATGTATCGTTTATAGTCCCTATAGAATGTAAGAGAGCTAAAGAAACAAAGAATCATTTTGCGACTATTAACCGAGGAACATTGTTTACAAGATGGAAAATTTTACATGTTAATTGGAATAATGATTTATTACTTTAGCTATGAAAACATTTATTTTATATTTGCTTTGTGTAATAAATCATTTGATTAAGAAACATTCTGGATAAAACAATTTTTATAGTGAAGATTTCTACAGTACTATGTAACTGGAGTCTATTTTTAACTTTAGCAAGTCGAAGAATTAATTGGAAAGTCTGACTTGTAATGATAAATTTCGCGTTGTTGGAAATTTGAACATTTCTTTAAAGATTTCTGTTTTGGTGAATCTGATGTCAATGAAACAATGAAATACCGCCTACCAATATGAGCTATGGCTGGAACAACTGCAGTTATTGCACTGGTAGTTAGAATTATAGTCGGAGCATGGAATAAGCAAGTTCGACCCTAGGGATAAATTTTGAATTTGAATGAAATACGTTATTTTATCTCTGCCGTTCATGGAAGAAAGGCGAAGGCTCGAAGATTCATCATAACAGCAAGGAGTTTATGATAATTGAAATGTATTAATTATTAAAGCGGAGCATAATGAATATAATAAAACAATGCTTTTATTTTTTTTTAATGAGATCTACGACGATTCTTTAGCATTGTTCAAGTGATGGGCTGCCTTCACCTCACCTAAGGGCTATAAATTCAAAGACAACTGATAAAATTAAAAATTCTATAAATCGTTCCTATCGGAATTCCGTGATCTCAATATTTTTACATTAGCTTATAAGGATGTTTAAAGTTCTTGTCTCTAAATACGTCAGTTTACAAAAATTTAAATCAGGCGAAAGTTAATTCCTGTATTGCTTTAATTGATTTATTGATTCAGTAGCCGTTTTTTTAATAAATAATAATAATGCATTATTATGATAAAGTTTTATCTGTGATGTCATTTGTAATCCATTGGGGAGGTTTAGATATAAAATTTTTTTTATAGCAAGAAATGGATATTATCAACAAGTTTCTGTTACTTCCTCTTCATACAATCATTTTTCCTCACATTCATATCCTACTTGTTTAGTGAAAGGTGCAAGCAGTGAAAAAAGTATGCATGGGATATTCGGATATATACCATAGGAATTTAAAGAGATTGAGGACATAGAATTGGCTAGGTTTAGACTACATAAAGCTACAACTATGTTAGTCGTTAATGTACATCGTCGTACTTGCAGTGTCGTCCTGCAATATATAGGTAAGAGGAGTTGAATAATTCAGAAATTGGAGTAAGTTATTAGTGCGAATATGGATTTCGACTCTTTGGTTGAAAATTGCTGAGTTTGAAAATAATTGTCAACGAGCTAGATTAAAAATGCGTAGATTGAGGGCTTAACTACAGATGTCGATTTTTACGCTGACGAAGTCAATATTATTGATTCTCTCATAATTTAGAATTGTTTTGTTTGGTTTTTGAATATCCTTTCCATGTTTTAAGATCCCATTATTATTATCGGTGCAAAGATTGCTTCCAATGAATTGGAAAATATTGTTTCGTCAAGCAAATGAAAAAATTCCACAATGTAAAGGATAATTTCTGTCGTTAAATAAATAAGATCTTGTTTTGAAACCTTTCGTCAAATCTTCAATGCAGATATACTGGACACTAAAAGAGCTATTATTCTTTTATGCTCTCGATAACATTCTTTTATGCTGCAGTAATCTTTTGCTGAAATCAGAAAATGAGAAGAGGCATTTCTTCATTGTAATCTCATATGAAGTTTAGAATTAAATTTGAATGACTGGGATAGTTAGCAGTCTTTTTTAGCTTGTTAAGTGGAAACGAATAGTATCAGATTTGAATTCATTCATTCATTACATATATTTGAGAAAATTAGCAAGCAGAACATTGAAGGTGAACTGCAGAAATATTTGAAAGGAAATGATTCGATTGAACAAACAGAGACATCCCAGGAATGTCACTGACGTGGAATTACAAACAAAGTGAAAGGACAAACACTTTCGGTAAAATATTTTAAGTTTTTTACTAATATTAATTCAAACAGTGAAGCGGTGATCCACGCACTCATGCAATGTCACACTTATCAAATATCCAGTTATCACAAATTCGAAAGCAAGCTTTCCTTTGCCCATTTTTCTGGCTGATTTCACTATAATTCATTTTTCAGATATTTCTCATCAAGTAAATTAATTGCTTAGTTCGGAATTAGAAGTAGGGGAATCTTGATTGGATTAATGAATCGAGAATTTGGCATTTGAAGAGACGGAATTTTCTATACATAAATTTCCAGATAACTTTTTTTAAGCTAAAAAAATTAGTGCTTGATAAAAATGAAAGAAAAAAGGCAAAGAATTCAAGGCTTCCAAAAAAATTTATAAAAATACTAACCTGAATTTTCGAAATATTTTAGATTAAAACCGGTGTTGAATTCAAGCTGTAGGGAAAGTATGTGATATCAAATCTCAATAAAAATAGGCTTTAGTGAAGCAAATTTTGAGAACCTCAGCAAAGCGCCACTGAAGCAATATTGTTTTCTCGTGGATTAATTCAAAGAAAAATTGTGTTCATTTGAATGAATGCTCAATATTATTATGATATACTTCACACATTAGCGACAGTTGATGTTCAATCTTTAAAATAAATAAATATCGCAAGAATGGTAAACATATCGCATTGATTATCTATGAAGAAGTTGACTAATAATAGATTTTAGACTTATTCGGTAGTCTTTCAAAAACCCAAGTAAAGTAAGTGAAAGTTTCATTTTGTGTCATTCGTTTCTTATTCAAATAAATTCGAACAGAATTTTTTCTCTATTTTTACTTCATGCTATTTGTTTGTTACGGAAATCAACTGACAACTGAATCCTAATTTGCGTTATTCTTCTAAACTTTTTTTTTAGCCATTCTTTTTCTATTTGTCGTACATTAGATCCATTTTATTTGGGCCAAAAAAGTAGCTTGCACATTCATTAATTTGTATTTATTCATGGATTATTCATAAATTTTTGATGATTGACTATTTGGTTTATTGACCAGCCAAAAACTTCCTGTCTCATTTAAGCACATGTACGGTCATTATTTCCATAGGGCCTTCTTAGTTGACTTCAACTTGAAATCATCACTGCGAACGGTTGATAATCTTTTCTTTTCTTAGTTTCTAGTTCAGGAGTCTGTTGTAACTTCATTGCAGAAAGTTTTTAGACGTTTTTTGCTTCAAAATCCTTGTAAGTTAAAAATTCACAAGCAGATAATTGCGACATATTGCCACTGATTTGCACTAAAAAAGCTGACTGATTCATTTACTATTGGTTGCTATGCCTATATGCAATTTCATTTTTATTAGATTACTTCTCGAATTTAGCTTTTCAACTTAAAAGTTTTACTGAAGAGGCTGATGGATTTTTTTTTTTTTATAATTATGTGTACTGAAGCGCAACGGCTCACAGCCTCAGCTTCATTTCAGATTAATTAGCCAAGAAATCTGACAGACTTCCCATGATCTTTCGCTTCTCTTGTCACTTTGAAATGTTATAAGATGAGAGAGATTTGTTGAATAACCTGTGGGAAATGGAGATGTGTCTCCTTGAAGATGATCAGGTTGAAGCAGCTCGCAGTGGTGATTTCAGCATCTGAAGAATATTTTCACCTATTCCACGGTAAGTGTTTCACTGATCTTACCTACCGTTCCAATTCATTTCCTCCACTTCATTTTCGCATCAGCAAGCAGTATTTGCCAACAGTGGGTGCGTTTTACCTTTAGTTTGATACGACAGCCTACTGATAACACACCGATGAAAAATTGAATAGATCATCGAGCAAGCGACAATAACACCACCACTGTTTACTTCATACACACACACACAAACATTTATGTATATATATACAACGATAAAACACAGATCGGTAAAACCTTTCGATCGAGAATGTTTAGGTCATGTTTTGATTGACACTCTTGAGAAAGCTCCCGTGGGTTGAATCAACAATCCGATTTTGTGTGTTTGTGTGTGTGTGTGTATGTATGTGCCAGCATTTCTTCACTGTTTATTACATTGAATTGTGATTCCTTCTATGGCACCAGGTCGGACAAGAATCTAATGAAATGTATAACAGTTACACTATTAGTATCACCACAAAACCAACCATCTCGATTTATCATCGTGATATACCTTCTCTTTATTCCATAAACTTGATTTCTGCAGATAACGGTAATGAAATTCGCAAATGGGAGTGGAAAATTAGAAGTGTGCATTCGTGAGGAAGAAAAGAAAGATATGGAAGGGGCGGCTGATGAACCAGTTAGTGTACAAATCATTCAGTATGATCACGAGCCACGTTCACGGTTAGTTTCTGGCGAGAAGCCATATTTGACCTGAATCGAGCTGATTCAATTGTCCATCAAAATCTAGATCCCTCTGTTATCACTGTTTGACCTTCCATCACTGTTCATTCCGACCAAAATTTTCATAACTTTTTAATACTTTAATAGATTTCTTTTCCAGAAATCGGTCATCCGAAGAGACGGAATACACCTTTCTTCAACGGCCACAACAATTATTTAACTCCGAAACGGTTACTTACCTGCTGCTACTCAAGACTTTTTTTTATTGAGATTTTGTGAACAGAAAGATTATGTGATGAAGTTCTCAGAAATCATCCATTCTTCTCTGCCCTCGCTGATATATATATATATATTGCCCTTAGGCTTTGTCTATGGCTTCACTCGCCACATTGCTATTGAAAGCTATGTCAGTAGGCATCTGTTGCATCTCTGCCAGACACTCAAATATTATATGCATAGAGAAATAAAGATACTTTTCTCTAATTTGTAAGTGTAAGTAGAGAGTAAAGAATTCATTTAGACATGCTTGTCAGAAAAGGATGACAGCAAGGACATTTTCCAACCAGTACTCGCTGAAAATGAAAACCCTTCCATGGTCGTCAAAGCCACTGTTTGTGTTATCGCCTCCATTATTATGGTTATTTGCTTGTGTTTTCTTTTCGCATAAACTGAATATTTGTTTGTCCACTATTTCTATATCAATCGTTTCCGGTAAAGTCATAATACTAACCATTATTATTATGTAAAAAAAACACTTCCAATACCATAACAATGCTCTCACTTCTCCATCAATAACACGTAGCATTTCTCATCAGTCAAACAAAATTGGCGGTCATCATAGTAGTTCTTTAATTCGTAGCAATTAGGCTACAGAGAGAGGTATTTAATGTTGTGAAAATTCTCCTCTCATACCTATCAAATTATCAGAAAGTGTAATGGATGTTGTCCAACTGTGCATCGCTTTGCAGGCACAATTAAAAATGTGGAAGCACAAAAATGACAAGAAATTGCATAATGTGCATAATATACTTTGCGCAATGTAACGAAAAAGCTCAAAAATAATTTATATGAACGAAGATTTTGCACGCCGTGCTATATGCCAAGTAATTAACCGGAATAATAAACCTATTTCAAGCCTTTCGCAACTTGTGGCAGCAGCTCAGAAACAGTTGTTATGTGGTGTTTCACGGATTGATTCACATAACATACAGCATAACGAGAACGAAAATGAATAATTTATTAAAATGAATTGTTCCAATATGTGGAACTCATTCAAAAACAATGAAAAGCATAACAAGGATGCTCATAATGAGTGACAACAGTCATTTGGAAGAAATTTCCTGGAATAAATTCAAAAACTAAAGTTAAGAAGATGCAGCCCAGTAGACGACCACGAATTAGTCAGCGACTAAAGTGGGGAGGGATGATTACAGTCGGAGTCGAGTATGGATGTCATTGGTTCGATTGCTTCTTTGTTTCCTAAATAAATCAGTTCCATTATGATGAGTGAAATGATGAAAAAAATGAACCCAGAGAGAAACACAGTGATATCACGCGTTAAGCAAGGATGTACGGTTAAGAAAAGTTCCAGCTGTTTCGTTGTCCAAACACTTTCTACCCAAGTTGAATAAACTCCTGAATGCATATCGTACCCTGAAAATTTCCAATCGTACTAAATCGGAAAAAGATAAGTGTGAAGGGTTTACGAGGATAAATCATCAACAAAGCAAGAAAATGGTGAATTTTGGCTGCAGATAACATGAAATAAATCAGAATAACTCATATAAAATTTGTGCTCTGTCGAAATAGCAAAAATTTACATAAAAAGTACCATCTAATTTGAAAGCCGGAGATTCCGCAGCTGTTGTATATAGCGAATTACGATAACATGTAAACTTTTCATCTTCTGGATCATACTGCCAAGTATAATGATAAATCTACAAGACATTTCTTCCTCGAAAAATTGTTTATTATTCATTAGTACTCAAAGAGAGAGAACTGCTTCCAACAAATTTTATCATAATTTTGTGGATTGGAAGAGGAGTTATGAATGAATAGGTTCGAATGTAAAAGGTAGCTACCCATCAGATATGCATTATAGTAATTTTATGCATATAAAATGTGAAATTTGAATGCTGTTCTAAATGTTACAACACTCCGCTGTTATTAATTCATATTGAATACTTTGAGTATTTCAAAAAATACTATAAATTGGCAAATGAGCAACAGCAAAATCTTTTAAGTTGTAAGAAGTTTGAAAAATATAAAAGTAGAAATTGCATTAAAAAACTATCCTGCTACCTTGTTGTGCTTATTTAAATCCTCACATTGACCACGATCAGATACATTAACGGCATTCTTGGACCCAAGAACATTAACAATTAACATCGTCATCAGAACACGAATTAACGAGTAATTGTTTCTTCCTACCGATATGTACGTTTCTTTCGCTGCAAATGAAACATTTTTGAAATATTTTTCATATTACCTCGAGAATTTCGGCTATGAAACCATAATTTTCAAATTAGGTTTATATCTGTTAAACAGGTATCATATAAAATAATAAAGTTGAAATGGTCGGAATGGATATAAACATTATTAAAAAAAGATTAGTTTGAACTAACAGTGATGTTCGAACTGACTATCGCCTTTCGTGATACTTTTGAAGAAGTCACAAGTATGCCAATCAGGATATTTTAAGAAACAATCCAGAAGAACAGATACCTGCAATAAAACATTCGCCAAAAGCACTATGATCTACTATAGCGAAAAAAAATGCACAAATTTGGTGAGCAATCTTTGCTTACATATAATTCGTCTATATCATACTGATTGAATAAATCAGTTTCCGTTTCATTACCACCAGCGAGGAATCCTGCTACAGCTCCCATAACAGCACTTGCAGCAGCAATAACTTGATTTCTCAGTTTAGCAGTGCCATTTTTGAATGCATTTTGATCCTCTAACGAATTTATTCGGCTGCAAATGTATCCTTATTAACAGCACGTTAACTTTTATTATTATTTTAAGTTGACCAGATAAGTTACTAACTTTAGTAAGTAATTTCTATTTTCATAACTGTATGTTTTTATTAAGTCATAGATGAAAAATTTATTCCACTAACTTGTAAATATATTGCTGACCGAAAGGCCGGAGAACGAAACCAGCTATGTCACGTTTCCCCTTCAAAAATGATTGATAAGAAGAGGGTGGTAGAGGAGTTTTCCTCTGGACAGTTATTTTACTACCTCTTCCATTTCTGGATTCCCTTTGCTTAAGCGACGACCAAGCTGCATCTAGCAAAATTTGCACCTGAAATGATAGAGTAACATTTATATGTAAATATAATTCTCGGAGTTATAGAATCCATCTCATATTACTAAATACCACAAAATCACCGATTAACTTAGGATAACCTAACCGGATTCTACCTACAGGCTACAAAATGACATAGGAAAATGGATTTTGTTCATATCAGAGATGAGTTATGTTTCTCTAAGAATTTACTGCTCAACACACTTTCTGCTTGTTTCCAGGAGTATCGTAAGCTTTGAAATCGATGTGAGCATTGAACGTTGGTTCTGAACCATCAAGCTGTTGCACCTGCAAAATAATAACAACTAGAAGTAATAGAAAGTAAGTTAAATTTTATTGCTACAGTATTTTCGATCCTACTGCTTGTTGAATTTGCTGTGCATATGTAATAATGGCTCTATGGGATATCGTTAATCAACCTTATTACAACAGTTCTACTATCATGCTCATGATCTTCATCGTTACCTCAATAAAACTATCGATGTCTGTCAGTCGGATATCTAGAGGAAATTCGCCTTTTATGATGTCATTCACCGTGGCACTACTTCCAATATAACCCAGCGATTCCTGAAATTGCTTGTTGGGATTAAAATATCTTGCATAAAAAAATATATGGTATGACCATATTAATAAAGAATAGAGTTTTAGTTACACTTAAATAACTCTATTATTATTATTATTATTATTATTATGCTAATTTAACTGAGCAAACAGTTACTGTAAGCATCTGCGATTGAAAATTCAAGAACATACACCATGAAAGAAGGAAAAAATAACGGCCCGCCCATTGCGCTGCGCCACAGCTTCAAAATCACTGGAATGATTTGCAATCGTTTTAGCAACCGCCAGAAGGCTAATGAGTGATGTGAGAGCAGACACCTCACCGACTGCTGCTTCTGTGAACGAACTGAAGGAATCCATCTACAACATCTTCAAATGCTGCTTCTGTAGTCATTACAATTTTATTATTATTCAAAATTATTCTTCTGAGATTCATCACATGAAACGATAAAAAGCAAAATATGTAAAATCATACTCTGGCAGAGAGGATTAAGATTTTGGGTCTGAATTTTTTCATAAATGCTGGAACAGTTGCAAACAAATTTTTATCTCCCAATGGGTCGCAGAGAGAGATCCTGAAACCAAAATAATGTGACCTGTAACCTATATAAGTTTAAAGCAACAAATTCAAATGCTTCTCTGAGCACTAACGATGAATCCGAAAAGCCATAGAACAGCTTCTGGCGTTGGAGACATATTTCAGCATTCCCCGCTGCCCGCATGAAATGTTTCATGCGCGCTGAACAAAGTACGGCTCCTTTCAAATTCTTCTTGTTGAATGCCTCATAGCACTGCAATAACTGCTTTTTGGACGGCGGATGCAAACGTGATATTGAAATCCATGAGATCTATGGGCACATGACCCACTCATACCAGTAGTAATTTAAATCTTTTCAAAACGAATGGTAAATATGAAGGGTAGCAAATCCACTTACGAAGTTTCTGATGATATCGATTTCAGTGAGATTTTCAATAACAAAAATTGGTTTCTTCCAATTGATGAATCGAAAACCTGCCGGCACTAATGCGCCACGCTCATTCCACCAATTTTTACACTCTCCACTGAGATCTAAAAAAAATAAGCTTCGTAGATCTATTGCGTCCTTATAGCAAACCATCAAGTAACTAATTATTACTCAGTAGTTCTTCAAATGACCATAAATTATTAACTTAACCGAGAATACGAAATGTCAAAAAGCTTACCAAACTGCTCATTAGGGCAAAAGGCATCTTCTGAAAACCCAATATTCAGCCGCTTCTGATCAATGATAGTAGAGTCGTTGCGTAAAAGAAGCACACCATGTACCCTGTTGTCTTTTAACACTCTGATTATCCTCCTGCAACAGCAATAGTGTGTGTTCTTTTTATTAATATCATTCATTTCATTTCATAACAACATTTCATCTCAACCAGAATTTACAAAGTCTAACCTGAAACTTACTCATTTAGAAGGAATATGTCGAAAGCCATGATAATGCGATCGGCGAAATCAAGACCTGTTATAAGATTAATCAACTCATCAGCGTTATCTGCATAAACAACTACACCTTCGTTTCCTTCTTCTGCAGCTAAAACAGTATCAATATAAAGCTCAATAAGATATTTATTCTGATCATTTCCTAGAGCGCCTCTATATCTGATTTTCATAAGCACTTACAACCGCATCCAATTTCATGTGTTCCATTCAACAATCGAAAGCAGCTATACCTTCCACCAATCAAATTTAGATATATCTGATCCGATAGTCGTTCACCACAACTAATCTCCCCTGAATGAATCTTTTTGCAGTCACATTCCTACATTAAGATAACTAACACACACACTTATCTCTACCATCACAGTTCATACCGTATAACATTTAATTTCACCTTTCGGTAATCCAAGTGGTATTGAACCCCTCTCCCACTTTAACTACAGCAGGTCAGTTTTCTCCGTCTGAAATCTGATTGTGGGAATAAAAAAATAACATATATCGGGGAAAGTCGGAGTGAAGCTCAGTATATTTGTGGTCTTACTAATCCCAAGTCTTTCTCTGTTTAAAGAAAAAATTCCACTTTTACGAAAATTAAATTTGAAAAGAAAATTAGCATACAGGAAGCTACGAAGAGTAGAAATCGATACCAATGTTTCATATTAACTCCATCTGCATGGACTGCATACCCCGAAATGTAACGTTACAGTGAATGGGGAACAGAGAAGTCAAATATATAATGGCTGAAATACATAATATAAATATATTGTAGCATACAATGGAACTGTATATTTATTTAGAAAATATCTCACCGATTCTTAGTTGTGGGCGAGGAGCAACGTAGACAGTACCAAAGCTGCTATTTAAAAAATACCTGGTGTGAAAGATTAACCTTATATACGTATATAGATAGGTATAAGTGGTGAAAAAGATGAAAACTTGGCAAGTTAAACCTACATTGTTGAGAGAGAGGAGTTGCTAAATCGATAAAATACTCAAGGACCGAGAAGCCAGGAACTGACCCCACTAGTTAGCTCAACCCCAAACCCTTCTAAATAAATAAAAAAAAAAAACCATGATATAAATGGATTGCAGCGCAGCGAACCGAGAGAGGACATAATGCGAAATTGACGTCCCAGCGTTAGAGAAATTTTTATTATCGTTTGTTATGTTCATAGGAACATACTATCAGCGCCCCTCCTGAAACACTATGATATCCTCAATTCACCGCCGATCACATCGCATAGAGTGATAAATTCGATTTATCTAATTTTGTTGGAAAGAGTATTGCGGATTCCTTTTAGAGTGCAAATCTTTCATGACGCAATGACAAGGTTTGTAATAATAATGTGAGGAGAAATATGTATCGTCTTAAGCCAAACGCAACTATCATGTGGCGCATGATTTGAAGTCATACATCTTTCAGAAGATCAACGTAAAGTTCTACTTTGATGCACTATCAAGCTATCTTTCCTTCGGAATACACTTATATGATGATGTATCGTAGATTAACCAACCGGAAACTAAAATAATGCAAACTAAAATCTTCATCTTGACGTACACTTTTCTTTTTGTTTACTGATAAATGATCACATCATATATTCTATCTGTCATTCATCCTCGTGACACATTTCCCTTGAGATGTCTTTTCTGATTAACGATGTCCATAGGTTTCATCGCTCTTCCAGCATTTTACAGTTACTGTATCACAGGATTATTCAATCACTATTTAAACAAGTCTATCACGAAGATAAGTGCCAGCTTCATTGTCCGTGTGTCGTAAACATTTTTTACTAATACTATCTGTAGAACACTGAAAAAGCAATTTCTAATCAGTTTATGTGTCCATTCAATAATGTGATATTTCGATCAATATTTTAGTTCCTTTTTTTCTGTTCTCTTTTTCTTGCCCTTTTTCAGATCATATTTTATCAAGAACAAGAAGCAGATGCGAGATCACACGTTACGTCAGTCTCAATACCACTTCAAATACATTTCAGCATAAATTTCAAATTTTCACTTGATATGCATCACCGGAATAACACTGATTTATCATTTATGACCTCTCTGCAGTCTGACAAACTATCTTATTTGGCAGAAAAGTATTGTTTGAATGTTGATGAGTTAATTTCACATTTATTCAGTGAAATGAGCAGAGTTAGTTGAGAGTATAATAATAAGGGAAAGTTCAACAAGTCAGTCAATCCTTGCTAACCCGTAATCATACGTTTTTAACGATCGTTAAGTTGATATTCGGCAAACATTGCACATACTTGTTTGCATTTCAGAGGGACATAATGTAAAACAGAGATGCTAATACGCAATAGATGCGTTAAGAAATAATGAAAACAGCCTCTGATTATGGGCAGAAGTTGAACGAGAAAAGGTAGTTTAAGGCAAATGAAAGGTAAGGAACGGCAGATGGGCACCCAACAGTAGCTGATTGTTAAGGATTAAATTTCGGAATATCATGCAAATAGCGGTGAATTGTGAAATTACCTGTTAGCAAAGATCTACAGAGAAACGATAGAGGGAACTCCATGCTAAACGTTGAAAGAGGAAGGGGAGAATGCAGTCATTTGATCATAGTCGAAATTTCGATAAGACTTATTTTTTAGAGGGCAAGGAATGGAGCAGACTACTGGTATCTCCAAGTACCGTTGCAACGAAATGTTGAAGCACTCATGTCGATGTTCCATAATTGCCTTCGGTTGACCCGTAAACTATCGGTTTGGTTGCTATGGATGCAAAGGACGCTTTTTCAAAAGGATTAGGAAACTTGAGTAGTATAAAGTGATTGCCTGGGTTTTTCGTAATGAATCCGCCACCACCATCCTCTTCGACCATCTTATTATTCTGAATTTGCATATCCAGTGTCTCCGGTTCTCTCGTGATAAGATTCGATGTAATTGAAACGTGGAATTCTTTCATTCCGTTATAATCAGTACCATTTCCTATTATTATTCGCATCGTCACCAAGCTGTTTTATTTCTCATCACCGATTACTATGTGTATAGTAGGCTCCTTGATCTTCTTTATTAGTACCCCAATTGAATATATTCAATCCTTTTCATTACTATTTCTTCATCATTCTAAATTACCATTACGGTTTCTTTGCTTTGGGAAGAGTTGTTTTATTCTTAATATAGTTTTTTATACTGTAATACGGAATTTCGACAGCACGATGATCGCGCATGCACAGGCATGCCCTGGTAATACTTATTTTCTGTTCGGCCTTTTTTATTTAAATTTTTCTTTATTTGCAATTGTTTTGAAAACCAAACTGATAGGATGGATCATAAGGACAATAATGTTTGAAATTAGTGTAAGCTTCATAGGTGAAAGCTTGTGCTTAATAATATTATGGATTTGAATTCCTGTTATGCCAGCAGTGGCAAACGAATACAGATCAGTTGGTCCAAGCCTTAAATACGTGCCAATATTCTAATGAATGGTAGACACTCAGCTTTTTTAGGAGACTACGATCAACATAACCATTTAATCGTTCTATAATTCTCTCCCTATTTTTTGATGTGCTAGAATCGCTTATAATGCTAGTCAATTTTATGAATGACCACTTTTCTTCTCCTACATAATTTTTTCAAATTCTACCTTCCAAATGTTGATCGTACTACAGCACAGCCGATAGTACTGCAAGCGAAGTCTGGTGCTCAGCAAGTTTATTTTCACACAACTGGATATGAAACTGGTCGATATGCAAATAACATGCGATGCAGCTGGATACTGATGGGTAGCAACAGCAGGAAAAGAATAATGCTAACTGTTCATGATTCCGACATTGACGATGCCTTGTTCTCGAAATGTGATGATTACTGCTCCATTCATGATGGCAAGCCTTTTCCGAGTCCAATCGTAATCTTTCAAAGGCCAAAAGAAGAACGACAAATAAGGAAAGTGTCCATTGCTTTTTGCAGGCGATACATCAAAATCACCAGAGGTAGTGCGTTGGTGTGGTGATAAACATCCGGATGCGATTATCAGTACTACCGACTCACTTTATGTGTATTTCCACAGCGACGAGGTATTTCAAAGGAAAGGCATCAATATGTCCTTTGTCGAATTCGGTATTTTTCTTTTTTTAAAGCGTGACTACTTGTGTTCCTCGGCAGTTGAATTGCAGCATTTGTGTAGACTGTTTATTACATAAGGTTAAATTTTGTTTGTGACCTGTGCAATTAATGCTATAATTTTACTAGAAAAATTATCTAAGATTTAGCAAAGTCTAACGAGCACTGTGCAAAAATTCTGGGCTGCTTATATCGACGGTTTTCAGTGATTGTCTCTGTCTGCCCTTGTCACGAACAACTTTCTTTGAAAATATTACGATATAACTTCATTTAAATTTGTGAATCTATGAAGGCAAAAGCAGATTAGTGAGAATAATTGCATTATGTATGGCATTGTGTACATAATGCAGTTGGTATGACTAATTTTCTATCCATTATCTTCCACTTCACTCGTTTTCAGATATGCTAGGATGTCCACCGAGCTGGACTTCCAGTTCGGTAGGTTACTGTTATGTATTAAAGAGACCGATTCACGGTTTGACGTGGTTAGAAGCGCAGAAAGAATGTAGTTTAGTACGTAGCAACCTGCTCACACTGACCTCTGTCAATGAGTATTCGTTTGTTGCAGGTAACTTTTGATTATATGTTTCATTTCGCTCGCCTACCAAATGGATCCAGAACAAATGTCTAATAATATGAATCTCAATGGTAAATTAACATATTGCAGCAATTTATACAAAAAGCAAAACACTTCCATGGATTGGTTATATGGATCATAACAGTGAAGGCAGATTTATGCCCGTGGATCCAAACTACGGACCTTGGCCAAAAGAGTTCGTAGATAGTCATTTATTCAACAATGAAAATAAAAACAAGACTTTAACTCCGGTATATCCGGTACTATTCTAATGCCATCCTGCCACGGAAATGAATCTTTGGCGCCACATCAACGAGGGATTTAGTCAAAATACATTTAATAGAGACAACTCTACATATTACAACCAATAATATTTTGCAGAATTAAGCAAATAAACTTACACAGAAATATCCAGTACGAATCTATCATATTGCACCAGAAAGGGATTATTGTGTCATAGCTACTAATATGATCATTTTGCTTTTATGTCACAGAATAAAAAGATGCAAAATGAAAGCCAGTAATTAAGATTGCCCCATAATCTGATAGTTTCAGCTTGCCGAAACTCACAGGAAGTTCTCCGGGACAAGAGTGCGCCTATATGGATTGGCACAATAGGAAGAGAGATATCTTGGTTGCAGATGACTGCAGAAATCGTCATGAATATATATGCAAGCGTCGTCAAGGTAACATTTGATGCTCGATAATGTTCAACAGTAAACATTTTCACAGCCGTTCGGCTATGAAATGATCGCAAAGAAAATACTTTCAGATGGCACGACGATACCGTACCTTCCACAAGAAATCATGCGTAGTAGTCTTGCGAAGTCTCCCATCAGTTACACCATCTGGTTATTTACAATCCTGCTTGTTCTACTGACGCTTATCCTACTTTGTTTATGTTACCGGAAGTGCAGAAAACAACATGCATTGTCGCGTATTGGCAGTTCCGATGTAAATCAGCGCCTGGTTACGGAAATCGATGTGCAGCACGCTGCTACATCTACTGTAGTGCCACATATCGGGAGCTCCGAAATCCAGAAAACTGGCAATGTTGCTATAAACAGTGACAGTGCTAAAAACGATGCAAGACTGATTACAGCAACTGAAAACGTTCGCAATGTAGTACTAGACGGAAGTTCATTAAGGTTAAATGTTAAAAAATGAGTGAAAAAAATATTTTTCGCGGTGAACAATTAGGTCATATTCTTATGTCATTAGATTTAAAACGAAAAATTCATACTGAAGGCAAATATAGAGCTGAACAAGAATGCAAATAAGCAAGACTGAAAACAGGTTATTTGTAGCAATTTACATGAATAAAAGTAAAATCTAATGAATGGAATCAAATCGTCATAATCGTAATATAATTACAGAAAAGCAATAGAACAAAATACTTCGAGTCAAAATTCGCACTCGTTACGGCAGCTGAACCCGGAACGAATTGACCCAACAGTTCTGACGATCGAACCACGTTTTAATGCCCGCCAAGCGAGCGAGGAGCGACTCTCGGTACCTAGTCGAAGCAAACAAAACCTACTATTTACCGTACGAGAAAGTACAGTAGGTAGTACAACGAGGGAAGAAGCATTACTGAAAATACGACGTGGTGAATTGTTTGAACGTCCACGCGTTTCAGTTCTGGATCATACATCCGCGATTAGCCTTGACGAATTCTGGAACAAAAATGAAATCAATAATTAACAGGAATTAGTTATGATGAAATCATCCTCTTTTGTGTGCCTCTTTTGCCTCTTTTGTACAAAATTTCCAGCTTTCTTTTTTTATTATTCCTCATTTTAAGCAGTCACTATCATCTGCCAGGTGCACAGCCACCAAAACGGGCAAACTACACTATTTTACCAATATCTCATCCCTTCTTATGCTTTCCATTATTCTTCAATATTTATCTTGTAGTCTTAGAAATGGCCAGTTATCGTTCGATTAAACTGTTTACAGGACTGAAACAAAGAGAATCACGTGGTATAAAACTGTGAACCAAATGATGGTTGTTTCCATATAATACCAAGTCAATACGGAAAAACCGATAATTGAAACGAAAGTGAGATAAAAGTGGGATGGAAATTAACTAATAAAAAACGCTATAGTTAATACTATCATAAAATAGCGAATGAAATAAACTTACGATTCATTCATATGACGAAAGATAGAACGTCACTTTTACATATGAGACGCCTGTCAATGGGATAATGAGAGGATGGCAGCAGAATATGCCGTATGAAAGTACGGCCTTGCTTCAATCCCAAGAAACAGCGCCAGTTTTCCACGAATCCGAGATCATTTGGTGAACGCCATCTGTAGTGTTTCCGTCGGTAATCACGATGTTGCTACAATTGTTAAGACTTCAAAATGTGAAATAAAACATACTAGACCCTATAAAAAGAAACCCTAAGCGCTTATAATATATGAAGCACAGCACATGGCTCATAACTCTTTTTCTGCCTTGAATACTCTCATTCGCGTTTGGTGTTCAGCTTATTGTCAAGGTAATAACAAATACATTTCAGACTTGAAACAGAAGCATACCCAATCTGATCAAGGAATTTCGAAAAACTTTAAATTACAAATTTTTAGTTTTTTCATATCCTGCATCCACCATGCTCCACAATATAATTTTTTCAAATATAAATGAAGGAAAAAGCGTTAAATAAATATGGTATGAGATTAATTGGTAGTGGTTAAGCAGGTTTAAGTATGGAAAATTTACGTTTAAGTATGAAAATTACATAAACTCCAAGTAAACCAAGGGGGTACTGTTACTGAACTTTTTTATAATCTTAGCTTAAAGACGCTTTATTGTATGCAAAATAATGCATATGGGTTATATACTAATAATAACCATACAACGTTAAGCAATTGACCAAATTTTAGCAGAAATCTTTTCCAGGTAAAAGTCCCAGAATCAAATTTCCACATCGGCAGTCATTTTATACTCAAATATTATTTTGAAATCGCTACTAAGTCGTCAATAAATTTATACAGCGATTAAATCTAAAATGAAATTTATCTTAAAAAGAAGCATAAACGGCGTGAAAACCAGCCAAGTAGTCGACGAATGTTTCGCCAATTGAGATTAAATACATGTTCCATGCTGCGAACATTCCAAGAATGATGAATAAAAGCGCTGCGAGTCCATAAACAAAACAAATATAACTCCTCAGAAGATTTGGAATCAGTGAACAAAGCAAGCCGCGCCATGGTGCCAATGATAAATGCTGCGCACAATATGGTACTGCTGATAAGCGCTGCAAAGTCCAATATTTCCTTAAAATAGTTCCAGGTCCAAGCAGTAAGTTTACTTCTTCCAAAACATTTCGACGTTAAACGTCAGATTCTATCGCTGTTCTAAACGCTATAAACGTGCAGTAAGTTAATGAGGATGACGTTTAATGACGTCGAAATCTTTTAGAATAAAAAAACGAAACTTGCTCGGCACAACACTAGAAAACATTCTAAACTGAGCATGAACTCATAATTTATACTGCTATGAACGACTGGGTTGACTGGTCGACAGCAGAACACAAATATGAACCTTTTCGGGATTTAGAAAAAATCTCGCAATAAATGACATAAAGTGCTGCAGTTATCAATTAAAACATGATGAGGAAAAACATGATGCTGCAGTTATATATATACGTCATCATTTCGCTATACATCTAATAAATTTTTTGGAGACTTTCTCTAAATACTCTTTGATCAAATAGAGGATGAACATATAAATATATAAAATCAATAGAAACAAACATTGACAGAATAGAAGTGTTCCCAAAAAGCCGTATAATTGGCAATGAGTATGAAGCACTGCGAAAACCACACATAGACAACGAATTGTAAAAAATAGCGATGATTATTGAGGCCTACACACTGATTGATCCATACACAATGATGATCCATATATAACACACAGCGACCACAAAGTGAACAATGGTGTGTCCCTTCTGGTTTGTGGTACCCACAAGAGATGCACAGTGGTCTCGCATCAGACTGCAATTTTGTAGCCATTTACAGAGAAAAACAAAATCCAAGTCCCAGTGTAAGAAATATCGGAGAACAATTGAAAAGTTCGTTTCGAAACGACTTACAAATTCTGGCTGTCCAGGATCGACGGAGCATGCTTTCTGATAATGGAATAGAATGCAAACAGTTAGATATCCTCCGACAGCGTAATATAGAGGGATACGAAGTGATGGCCGCACCTGCTGCTCATATGGGAACAGAATGAGATATTCGCATCCAACAATTATTACCAATAAGAAATGAACAAGATAATACAAACCCTAAAATATATTGTCATCAAACATGATGACTAATTAAACAGGAGACGAAAAGATGAGTTTAAAACTGATCTTGGCTATTCCTGTTAGTATTAATTTTTAGCAGTTTCATCTTCATTTCTTTGTAGATCTGTGGGATGAGAAGGTCAAAAAGCCTTATGAAGATCAAAAAGCATGAGTACAAACAAGAAAATAAATCCAGCAAGTTTGCTCACTGTTCCTAAACCTGTTCGAATGAAAGCATTCAAAAATCGGGTATAATGTAGGGTGATTGCGGAAGGTACTGCCAATATTCCCGCAACGAAGCGGCATGACCACAAATGAAGTTTCAACATGTACCGATCTATGGTATTACTTGTCCTTTGCAAAAATTTATCCCGAAAGGTCCGAAACGATGATATCTGAATATATAAAAGACACACACAGCATTTATTTTCTAAACGACATCCTCAAAGATATGATGTTATAATTCGTTCAATACAACTACAAATTATACGAGATGAATAAAATTCCGAATCTCGATTCTTTTCTAACCAAAATTTCTGATTGAATTTATTGACTAACAGCAGAAAATTCCGGATTATCCCTCCATGCTCCTAAAACAGAGTTGAATACGTCTCTAGCAGTTGTTTTCGATATTGAAACTTGCTGACATACTTTCGAAATTAATAACTGCATGTTTAACGCTTACCCTCTAAATCTTTCAGAGAGATATCGATCAACACGTTTATAGACGTGGTTCTCTCTACCCCATAAGGAATCATCCAAAAAGCCTTCTTATCCTCGAACACAATCACACCAACGACTAACCCACTCAAAAATCTGCCACCTCGTACGGCCAACCTTAAACTTTCCGTTCTCACAGCATCCATCTAACATTCCGCTTTCATGACAGAGACGCAATGCAAATTGTCAGGATCATGAGATTGCATATTTAGTGTACTTTACTTACTGGTAGGATTGGATCAATGAAGCGGAGCTGTCGAAATTCAAGTTGATTTGTGAAGTGGAATAAATGTAATCACTAGCAACAACATTTAGTGAATAATCTAATGAATGATAGTAAATAGAATTAATGAACAACAAGTCGATGCGATGAATAGTGGAATGTGGAATGCGGAGGGCGGAGTGCGAATGGTGATCAATGGAATAAGAAAGCTTCTAGTAATGTCGGTGTAATTACCGAATTGACTCAAAAGATTATCGAGCATTTTAATGTAAGCCTAGTTTAGCACATTTATAATTTGTATTGGTCGATTGAAATCTTGAAATCATTTTCAAAAACCTTTCATGTACAACGAATCTAACAACAAATCGGCGGCGCTCTTTCTGTAG
>CAKAEH010001871.1:0-24988 GCA_916381525.1 Cercopithifilaria johnstoni | reverse complement strand
CGACGTAAAGTTGGTGGTAATTCGGTTCGTGGTACGAACGGCTGTAAGCAAATAGTTTTATTTTTGATAGTTCGTTCATTTTAGATAGAAATTTATTAAAAATGAGTTCGTAATAGGAAATAATTGAAGAAAGAGATCAATGGAAAAACAAAAATGGGAAAATATGGAAAGATTAGAACGGCATATAATTTAATATTCAATCATTGTTCAGGCTGTCACTATAAAATGCCAAATGTAAGATCCCATCGTTGTTGGAATATTCTCAGAAAATAAAAATCTAAAAGAGATAAAATGTGTATTATTAGAAAGAAGAATTTAACGAATAATTCAATTCATTTGAATTAAATTTTCATATCTTTTTTTTTTGTTTAACAATACAAAAATTAACAAATAAATTTCAGGATAATATGAGAAATTTCAGGATAAAATGATATTTCAGGATGATATGATAATTCAGGATTATCGTAATAATACGATCAACTACTATTTTTCATAAACGATTTGTTGTCAAATTATTCAATAGGCTATTTTCCAGCACGTTATTATACATATAAACAAACACTATTGTTTCAAACTAGTTTGTAAAGCCAATTTTAAAATGCTTCAATTCATATATTTATATATATATATATATATATATATGTGTATAAGTGCATCTGTTTGTCTGGACACATGTGTAATATATGCATGTGTAATTTTACGGATGGAGAGCGAAACCGGCTAGCTAACTTTTTAAAATGTAAAAATTCAAAATTCATTTTATATATTATTTAAAAATAAATCAAATATTTATTAATGAATATATGTATAATTGTTTTGTTTATATGACAATTTGATTGGAAAATGTTTTTTTTTGGATATCTTCAAATATTGGCTTATTAGCCAACCGGAAGATAAAACGGAAATGAATAAATGATCACAAACTGTTCAAAAATGGAAATAGCTTAAGTGAAATAAACAAATTCTTTCATCTAATTTTCTTTTCCGGAATACTAAACAAATTTTGGATACATCCCGATCTTCTCTCTCTCCCTCTCTCTATGTGCATGTTTGTCTTTTCTCTTTTCCCCCTCTTCTTTACATAAATATCTTCTTTCTTTTTTTCTTAAATTTAATCGTATATATATATATATTCCATCTATTATTATCCAACATCTCTTTTCATTCAATCTTTCTCACTATGCTTTCTCTTTTCTCTCGACCTCTTTTACATTTTCACTTATCTCTCTTTTAAGAAATAAAAGTTTAAAAAAAGGGAAACTAAATGAAATTTTTATTGTTGAAATTTACATTTGTAAACATTCACTTCTGAAAAAATATTTTTAAATGAAAATATTTCATTTTCTTTCTCTCTTTCTCTCTCTCTCTCTCCTTTTTCTCATCTCTCTTTTCAATCATCTTTTTCGTCTTTCTCCCTCTTTTTCTCTTCCAATCAATAATTCCCAAATAAACAATAAAGAAGTGGGAAAACAAACTTTTTAATTAATAATTTGATAATTTTCATTTTAAACTTTAAAATTAACTTAAATGAATTGAGAAGTAAGAAAATTAGCATATCATTGATTTGTTGGAAAAAGTGGGAAATTCAACAATAATTTCTACAACTTATTAATTGTCTTTGTTTATTCCAATTATATTTCCTCCCGACAGTGAATTAATTAAATTTTTAAATTGTATGAGAGAATTTCATCAATTTTCTTTCCTAAAATTTTATAGTTTTTTTGTTTTCGACAGAGAAAATGAAAATGAAAAACAAAATCATTTCACTGTCTCATTCAATATTTTAGTATATCTGTCTGTTCTTCAAAATTGTCTTCAAAATTAAATTTGATGATTATCATTAAGTCTAAAAATTAATTTCACCTATTGAGAGATGCAAAAAAGAAGAAGAAAAGAGTTGAATTATTGATAGAAGGAAGTGAAAATAAAAATTGAAGATACCATAACTCATTGGAGAGAGAGAGAGAGAGAATCATCGACCGATTAAAGAATGAATCAATAAACGGAAAAGCGGAAAAAATGATAGAATGAGGATAGGAGAAAGGAAGAGAGGATATTTGTGAGAGATTTTTTTTAGTTGTTATTTTCATCATTCAGGCAACAATCGAGAAATCCGATAATTCAACAACCGGATTTAATCATGCTGGAGTAATCCGATTGATGAGCATAACAATTCAAGAAGTGCCTTCAATCATATAAATAATAGTTTCAGTAATCGATATTTATCAAATTGAAATTTTTTGATATTTCAAATATTGATATTTTTTACAGGATTGATTGAGATCTGATAAATTTTTTGAACGATGGATTTGTTTTATGAATTTTTAATTTTTAATCTCAATTTAATTTACACAATCTAATTTCTTCTTATTGATAACATGAACTGATAATGGGAGTTATCATTGGAAAACTTACAATCACTTATAGAAATTCTAATTATTACTCATAATTTTTCACTTCAAATTATCAATTTTAATTTTTAGAATTAGGAATAAAAGAAAGATGAAGTAAAATTAACATCTGATTCAAACCATTCTTCAATTTTAACATTCTAAAATTAGAGGAAAGTTGGCAAAGTAAGGAGAGCTATTTCAATTTTTTTTCTCTTGTTGAATTTATTGCACACTTTACAATTTCCACTTTCCCCCGTTCCCCCGCCTCCTCGTATCGTTCGTTCGTTTCTTCATCAATGAATATTTTCTACGATTCATCCTTTATCGTTCAGATTTATACCAAATAGCTTTCTCTTGCCAACTTCTCTTCTCATTTCTCAAATCTTTCTTTTATATTACGATAAATTGCTAAGTAAAATTTAGTTCTAGAAATTTTTTAAACGAATTTTATAAGAGGAGAAATTGTTAGAAATGGAAGAAATATTCGCATATTGATGGAAATAAAACAAAATTTAAAAAATTGAAATTTTTATTTATTTTTAAATTAGCAATAGCAATTTGTTATTGTTTACATTTTACGATATTTTATTACAACCACAAATATTCCCATAAATATGAAATTATAATGGAAGGAAATATTGGTAAAATTGCTAATTCAAAAATTAATATCTATTAAAACAGTATGGATGAATTATTTGTATCTTTCATATATTCGGAATATTGAAGTGTTATGGGAATAAGGAATGATTGAAAAGGATTCATTGAAAGAATACAGAATATCGATATCTAATGATAATGGAAATTATTATTTTTAAGAATAATGAAGGATTGAAAAGATCAATATCTTACAGGAAAATACAAAATTATCAATATCATTTAGGTATCGAAATATCTACAAAGATATATTCTAGCATAGCATAAATTAGATTATTTATAATTTATGATAAATATTATTCATAAAATAACAAATAACCATAATATTATATTATATAAAGCAAACATAAGGAGGCGTTTTTTCTTTTCGGATGATTATGCTAATTGTATAGTAATAAAAAATAGTGTAGTGCCAGATTTGTTGTTAATAAATATGATCAAAATTGAGAAATAATGACGATGATGATAAAGCATTATGGTAAAGCAAAAAAGTGAAATTGTTGACAACGTTAAAAAGACAGCTGCATAAATTTAGAAAGTGAAGAAGTATTTTAGTCTTCAACTATTAAATGATAAGTACGAAGTAATGCAATTTCCAACACTAATTTACTATTTCATTTTATTCTTAAAATCCTTTCATATATTTCATTAATTAAGAATAACATATAGATATATCTAAGAAGATTAAGAATGGGTTGGATATAAAGAAATTCATTCATTTTTAAATAATTTTGCCGATTTTGATTTTATTTTTTTCAAATGATCTTTTCAATAGCCTTTGAAATGCAACTAATTTAGTTAAGCTATTAAATTAGCTGAATTATGCATTATACAGATGAAATAATATAGATTAGCACAGTTTGACAATTGGAATTGAGATATAGCAATTAAATAGCTTTCTTTAAATGGATTTTATTTAACTTATTCTAGGTCTAATAGAATTAATTGAAATAAGTTAACATCAATAAATACAACTGATAATTATAATTGATATTAATCAATATCAATTTTTAACTTTAATTTTAATGAATCATAAACACATTAGCAATGAATCCAATAGAATTTCGAATAAAAATTATAGAATCTCTAAACGATCGAATTAGCATCATAGAGTTCACCGTTGAAATGATTTACTTCAGAAAGATTTGCTCACTAAAAAGTTAAATTTATCACTAGTGGATTTGTCATTTTAAATTTCGAAGTTTTTGCAAATTTCAAAACTTTCACTAAACCGATCATACACTTTTATGTAAGCAAAACATTTGTAATAGAATATTTCAAGGAGAAAAATGATCCATTTTTTGGAAAAGATTTGCTCATGCAAGATAAATAGAGATGAATGAAAAGATTAAGTACAGAGAATGATACGATGCAAAAAACAGCACGCATGAAAGATTGAAAAGTAGAAAGAGAACGAAAAAAAAGAAATGGCCATTATTTGTTGACAAATGGAATGAATGAATTGTTTGTTGCCAGAGATCGCCAATGAATTGAAATATCCAAGAAATATTATGATGAATTTAGGATAAGAAATTTTAGACAAACATTATTTGAAAAGATCAATAAATACATTTTGTAATTCTTAAAAATTTTTTCCCTTCCTAAATAAGAAATTAGAATAGCAAACGAGAAGAGATGAATGAAAAATGAAATTAACAAATTGTAAAATATTAGAAAAACTTAAAACAATAAGAAAAATTTAAATAATATTACAAGAAATCATAAATCAATAATATTTTTGGAATTCGGTAAAAGAATTTTGTTACTATCGAAATCGTAGTTATAAAGTGTAAAAACTTTCGATCTAAATTTTTTTTTATCCTTTTTTGTACTATAAGTTGGTTAGATATGATATGATGTGTATACGATACGTTAGGATAACATTCACTGTTGGTTTGGTACATGGTAGAATGAGGAATAATGAAACAATCGTATCGTAAACCAATATACATATATAGTAGATATGTATTCAAATTTTATAGTATGATTTTGAATAAATATGCTTATTCATTTATTACATTCTAAATTGGGCATATATAGAATGGCAGAATAAGTTCGAAGAATGTTATTCGAATACAGTATACTGTAGAGTATAGTACGAGAAAGTTTGGATCGTAATATACATGCAATATGATAGCATAAATTCGAATAGATATATTGTCAAATAAAACTTGAATATGTCAAATTATTCATCAAAAGTATAGAAGAATTTTTCCAGGTATAAGTGCACTTTTTTACTGCAACCCTTCTAACAACTTGCAATTTCCTGAGATGATAGAATGTTGATTTATTCGACATCAATATTTGTCGTTGAAATTTATTAAAGGAGGCTGACCTAATCTGTTGACATAATTATTTATTCTTCAAATCAGAAATTACTTTAAGAAGAGGATGATTGGTAATAGTTATTCATCTTTCTTCTTCCTCTCTCCTTCTTGAAACTTGTTTATTTTTTTTCCTACCGCATTCATATGCAAAGCGTATTTTAGTATAGTTGTTGAAAATGTTCAAAAGCCTTAAAAGAATTTCTGATGACAGAATTAAATGCCTAAAAGTTGTTTGAATAAACTGTTAAAAAAGGATAAACATATGCATTATGAAGGACAAAAGAAAACTTCACAAAAAGTTAACGAAATTTTGCATAAATTTAAATGTAAGTTATTTCAGGTCAACCTATTTCATTCTATTGCATTATTTTACTGAACATTTTAACTTTAATTACATCAAATATTTTGGGTAAAAAGATTTTTAGAAGCAATTTAAAGTTGAATTTTTGTAAAAATAATTTTTATAACTTTCAGCTGTAATTGTAAAAAAAGACAAAAGTCAAAAAGTCGAAAATTAAATTTTATTACAATAAAAAAAAGAGAAAATTCCGAATTTTATTTTTCTTCTAATCCTTTATAAGATATTGATTAAATCTTATAAATATTAAATTAATGAAATTTAATTTTCAACGATCGTAATATTGCAGACTTAGGGAAAGATCGATAAGTAAAAATTTCGTAATTTTTGTTTTCATCAAATTTGAAATGTCTTTTTTGGTTTTTTTTTGCGTTGAATGAATGATGCAAATATGCTAAAATTTGTTGATTTTTCTTCGATAACATTTAGCAAAATGGAAAGTTATTTCATATTTCTATGATTAAACATTTTGTTTTTCTATTTATTTCAAAATTGTTTTATCAAAAGGATGAAAAAACAACATTATTCATTTCTACCGTATCTTTACCATTGGACATTTTCTTCGCCAACAAAAAATATTAGAAAAAATAGGTTATGTAAATTAATATTTTATATTTGATCGTATCGATAAATCATTTAAAATATTATCGCTAATATTTATTTTTCATTTCCAATATTATTGATATTGTAATTATTACTGTTATTGTTTATGTTGTTATTGATAATGATATTGTTGTATGATATTGTTAGTTTTGTTGCTATCACTACTTTTATTGTTTTTTTTGTTATTGTTTTTCATTTCCAATATTATTGATATTATAATTGTAATTATAATTGTAATTATTACTGCTATTGGTTATGTTGTTGTTGCTGATAATGATATTGTTGTGTGATATCATTAGTTTTGTTGCTATCATTACTTATATCATTATTTTTGTTATTCACGTTCTTATTCTTATCTTTATTATTTTTTCGTAATTTCTTTTTTAATAACGTTTCTTTTATTATGATATTATTATCATTTGCTATCGCTTGTCTTCACTTTTTATCACATGTCTGATTATTTTTCGAGATCAGACAAAAGAAAAAACTGCTTAATTAAGTGTTGCAAATTGAAATTTGACGTTTGAAAACAAAAGAAAAGTTTTTAAAAGTTATGCTAATAATTTAAGCTTGTAGAAATCCAAAGTTAAAAATAGTAGAAGTTCAGGAAGTTACGAACTTCGGATAATTAAATTAATTACTGGCTAAACTTCATCTTACTTCACTACTGTTTTCTAAACTTAATTTTTAGAAAGCTTATCACGCACTTCTCTGTTTTTTACGAATATTTCTTCCAAATTGTGTCATTTCGGAAAAACATTCTTCCGGACATCACCAAAATATAGCCATTTATTTTTTTTGTTTCCTGTTTTTCTAATTATATTTATTTAATTTTCATTGCCCAATTAAGATATAAAACTATTTGTAATTAAAAAATAATCTAAAAACTTACCTTGGACTTATTTTAGGCCCTTTCCCGATACCTTTGTGTTCAGTTATTGTCGTTGTTTTAAATGTTTTCGTGGTACCATCCATTGTTGAACTCCTTGAATCTGTTGCTTTGCTAGAAGAGATGTCGTCCAAATGCTTCTAAAAATTTTCAAAATTATTTTCAACTATTATCATTCTAATCTAAAAATTGTAGTGATAATAAATAAATCAAAATATTTCGTAGTTTAGAGCAGTACATCAGAATTGATTGTTCAACACAATATATTTTAATTACTTAAACATTAATTAATAATTTTTACATAATATTAATTAACAAATAATATAATATTAATTAACAATTAACATAAATAAATTTTGATAAACTTCAATTTAAAATAGTTTGTTTAATGAAGTTTTTAGCGTTTTTACTTGCAATGGGAATGCATATTTTCCTTTCGAAATTTCATTGTTCTTATTTTCATCACAGACAAAATTAAGCAATTAAAAATTAAATTTTGTAAAATTTTTTAAGAAAAAGACAAAAAATTATAGTCGATTGAAAAAAAATGGAAAAGAGAACAAATCGGTGATAATTAGACGTTATTCTTTACTGATCCGGTTGTGAAGCGATCGCTTCTACGTATATTTATGTATTAATATATTGAGCTAATCTTAGCTATTCCGGGGTTATTACGGATCTTGAATATCTGGAAAAATTTCTTCTTAGGAATAAAAATGTTAGAGCGAGATAGAAAAAAGACCAAAATCATTGTAAAGATTCCATCTATCATTCAATGCATTAGTAGATGAAAAAGTTTTCGATCAATTCATTAGTATCACAGACAGTTCAAAATACAAATTTCAACTTTCTTCTTTTTCATTACAAATTTCAAAATTGACTATCAATTAAAATTGATACATCGGAAGAAAAAGAGATCCTTAAATTCCATAGTAATTAAAATAACGTAACAAAATTCACATCATATTTTCTCTCGCAAATAAATAATTTTAAGAATCGCAATAAGTGAAATATATCAACAAGGAACGGATGACTTCTGAAGTAAAAGACCAACCAACCAATCAAATAAATAAAATTAGAATGAACAGTAATTAAATAAACCGACATATAGCTTTTAGCCATTTTATCTCATAAAAATTATTTCATATTTTCATTGAAAAAATATTTGTAATTTAATTTTATAAATTCAAACTTTGCGAAATATTCTAAGTTACACCTTAATTTATTTTTAAAGAAAGAATAATTCAAGAAAATATGATTTAGGGTTTAAATTTAGGAAAATTATATCCCTGCTACCACTTATGCCTTCCTCCCTTAAATAGCATGATAAAATCGAAGATCAGCAAAGCAGATGGATAATTTCACAAATACACAATCAATTTCATCAATATAAATATTGTTGTTACAATTGTTTGCTAATTTTTGGCATGCAATCATAATAAAATAAATAAATAAATATGTAAATGATATTGGCGTATTTCATTTTACTATCAAAAAATGATTATTGAAATGAAATGAAATGAAATGAAATGAAACGAAATGGAATGAAATGAAATGAAATGAATTGAAATGAATTGAAATCAAATGAAATGATTTGTGATCGAATTGAGAAAGAGAAAATGGAAGAAATTGAGGGATGATTCATTCATTTCACATCGAATCGATGTCATTTTATAACTAAAACTGATAACTTATTGTAATCTATGTGAAACATTTTCAGCCAAGAAGTTTGTTTATTTATTTCCTTTTGCAGCTTTCTTAGAAAATAACAATAATAAAAGAAGAAGAAAAATTGCACCATTTGTAATCAATTAACCAATCAATCAATGAATCAATCAGTTAATCAATCAATTAATCAATCAATTAACCAATCAGTCAATTAATCAATCAAACAATCAATCAATCAATGAATTATGACTGATTACAAATGATGCAATTTATCGTAAATGAAATGCATCGTAATTATAAATGTTTAAGTATACTATTTAATTCAAAATGTAATGATAAGGAAAATGAGTAATTAGTTAAATTTTACAAAAATAATAAATTAAAAAATTAATTTAAATATTTCATTTAAATTTCTAATTTTTTTCATTTCGTTGCAATAAAACTTAATAGTATAATGAATAAAACAATGCTTGTAATTAATTGTTATTGTTTTTATTAAAGTCAAACTTTTCACTTAAAGAAAAATAATGAAAACTTTTTTAATATAAATTTAGTGATAATAATTAAAAGGGAAAAAAAGGAATCGCTCTGATACAGTCCATCTTTTCCTCTTTTCACTTCCTTTCTCATCCTATCAATGAAAGTTAAATTTGTCAAAAGATTTGATTAATTGCTAGTAGGAAGAGAGAGAGAAAGAGAGAGAGAGGGAGAGAGAGAGAGAGAGGGAAAAGGAAAGGAAAAATGAAAAACTTTAATTGAAAGGAAAAAATTTTTTCTCATGAGAAAGTCTCATTTCAAAATATATATATATATATATATATATAGGTGTATTAATCATTTCCTATTGCACCTTCGCTTTGCTTAAAGTTTACCATTTCTATGGATAAGGCGCAATTGTACCGATAATTAAGGCGCAATTGTACGAACTTTGCTATGCAAAAAAAATTCATAAATAAATAATGCATAAAAAGAATAGAAAATGATATCAATTCAAAGTATGGCATTTGAAATTGATAAACTAGAGATAAAAATAATCAAAATTTTGGTAATATAATGATAAGAGCAAATTATATTTGCTATAAAATAATATGATCATAATTTTGCAAAAATAATCAAAATTTTGTTAATGCAACGGTTGAAATAATCATAATTATATAATAAAATATAATCATAACTTAACAAGAATATGAAAAAATAATTATAATAATGTATTAAAACAATCACAATAACGATCGCATTTTTGGTAAAACAATAATAATAGTAATCGTAGTTTCGGTAAATTAACGGCAGAAATAATTATAGTTTTAGTAAAATAATGATAAAAATAATCATAATTTTAGTATCAATATAATATGTCTAGTAAAACAACTATGATAATCGTCGTATATCTGACAATAAATATGAATTTTTTCTTTTGACAAAATTCAATAAATTTTATACGAAGAAAATGAAATGGAACTATCTCGGATACATCTTTAATTTAATTATTAAATAATTTTGGGAATTCTAAAATTTGCTTTTTATAATTTCTTTGATTTCTTTCTTTTTTGATTATCAATAAAAATTGCAAAACAAAATTTTACGGCGATATGATTGTTTTTCCTATTCAAATTATTTATATAATAAAATTCATAGAAATAATTGGTACAAAAATATTTTCAACAAATTAAAAAGTGACCAATGTCCTGCACTGATCACTTTTTAATCTTTTAATATCGAATTTCTCAATGGAATCATAGCAAAAATTCCACTTCGAATAAAACTTTATTCCAGAAAACAATAAATCACTTAATTCTATATGAAATATTGATGTATTGAAATAAAATAAATGAAATTAGTAAATATTTCAAAAAGGAATGAATTTAAAAAGAAAAATTAAATATGCTGAAAATATTATAAATTAATATTGGAATAAAATTTTTTCAACATTACAAATACAAATATTATTGTTTTATCTTACTGTCAATTAGCTAATATTAGCCATTTCATCTACAAATGATATTCAAGTATTTAAGTAAATAAAAAGATTTTTTACTTTTAGATTTAAATATTTACTTTATTTTACGTGGCTTCTAACGTTCCATCGAACTATTTTATTTATGTACTTCAAAAGTTGACAATTTTTTTCTCTATAAAATTAAATTTATTTACATCTATTTTATTTCAAATATTTTAATTGTATATTTTATAAGTTGATTTCATATAATTAAAATAATTAACATTTATTTTGTCTCACAATATTAAGTTATTATTTGGCCATCAAAATGGTCAACTTTTGTGCATAAATAAATAATATTCTTAATTTTTTTAATTTTGAATAATTTTAAAGAAAAGAAATTACAGGTGATGGCATTGATGGTCGCACAATTTTCTGCATATCCGATCGTTCCTTTGTATTCTATAAATATCAATTACTATCATATAAAATCAATGAATGAAATAATTTCTTCTTTATTTCAATTTTTCAATTTCTTTTTCGATTGTTTGATGAAAGCAATAATGGTTGTCATATGGAAAGTTAATAGATTGATAAAAATATAAAGAAGATATCTCTTCTAAATAATTCAACGTTATGGTACAAAAATTGGATTTTAAATATCCAATTTAAAATTTGAATTGATTATAATATAATTATTTGATGAATAATTGGTATGAAATAATTCCGCCTTTTTTTCTGGAATATTTACAACATTTGGGAAATAGCGTTTCAATAAGGATTAATAAAACTATGAGTCGATTGATACATTAATTAAATGATCATAATAAGCAACAGTTTCACTTGGATATATCAATTTCAAAAGTTAAAATTTGAAAATGCTAGTTTTAAAATTCTTTTCAACATTGCGATTATGTATGGTATTTGCACGATGGCTTATTAAGTAGTTTGGAGAAAACTTCGAGAATTATTTTCTCAGCTAATAATTTCTTGATAGATTAAAAATTGCAACAATGAATATTTAAAGCTTCAAAATATGTGGAAAAATTCACAATTACTAAAGTGATTCTACTATCTAAATATCACAAAGGAAATTTGAAGCCTTTGAAATCTATCAAAAACAAAAATTATGAAACTATTTAAGGTGTCGGAGAAATTAAACTTGCTCAGCAGCGAATTACATTGAAAAATTCAAATTTCAAATTTCAAATTTTCAACTTTTGATATATCCTAATATATTTTGCTAGCAATTATCATAACTTGAGAGGAAGTGGTAAATGAAAGGAAGGATGATGGTAATAATGTATCATGCGGGTAATGATATAAGTGTGATATAAAATGTTCCACACATAAAATAAGCGCAATATAATAAATAGAACCAATAAGAGAGGCATTTCATACCTGATTGAGTAAGGAATAAACAAAAAGAAAGGGAAGAAACCATTTTGTTGATAAGATGATAAGATGTGACAAAATGAGAAATTCGACGGAGACATTTATTTGCTTATCAGAGTGATAAGCTATTTTTCCATCTCTATATAACATCTATCAAACAAGTATAACAGACGTTGAATAATGCGAGAAATTTCTAAACTATCTATCAAATACTTTTCAATTTCATACACAACAAATAATGGACATATTTTAAATCCAAATATTTGATGAAAAATGAAAAACACTGAAATTCCTAAATACTAATTAATTGCTACAACTGAAATTAATTTACAAAAATTTATTGCTATACAACGCATAATGTATATTATATATGTATAGTTTACTTTATATATAAATTGTTAACAACTTTCTTTCTTATTAGATAAATCTTTTTTTAAAAACTTTAAGGATATCTATTCAACTGATGAATTTTTTTCCATTCAATAGCCAGCCATACAGGAAGAATCATTCCGAAATTGAAATGAGTAGTAAACCTGATAATAACGTGCTTGTCGCATATATATCATTGTCAAGAAAGGAAGAATGATAGTAGTAGTATGAAGCGTTTTTGAGATTTTAATCGTTTGAAATAATTTGAATAATAGATAGAAAGGGTGACAGGTAGATAAAAAGTTAATATGCGGAAGGATTAGATTGGCTGCGATACATATGTGAATTTATGATGATATGTGTGTGTGAGAGAGAGAGAGAGAGAGAGGAAAAAATTAAAATTTCGTTATTAGTTGAAAGGAATAATAAATTTTATTCTTTCCCTTTTTTTCTTTGATATATTAAAAACTGAAGAAGAAACTATTTCAAATATTATCATTTTCTAGTTATTATGCATCATTGATGATTGGATTAATATTTTCAATGTCATCGAAAATTTTATGAAAAGTTAAAAATTTGAGAAAATTTTAGAAATATTCTTTTTTTTCGTTAATTTTCATTAAAATATAATAAGCCAATTTTGAAGTGATATATGAGATATGTCAGCTAATTAATTAGTATTTAATCAGTTAATTAATGAATATCTAATGGTTAGATGGATATAATTTCCATCATTACAATATAGTAAGCTAATCTGATACGATGCATGTGTAAGCTATTAATTAATATAACTGAATTAATTACATGTTAATTAAATGCTAAATTAGAGAATTTAATTACAAAGATAAAAATAATTTCAGATAATATTGTGATAAATTGATTCCTAAATGAAATTATTTTGAATAAAGTATTTAAATAATTCAAACAAAAAATTCGAAAATATTCAGGTTAACACAAATAATTTAATTACCCATTACATTCTATCATAATTATATAATTACTTAATTTAACGTGACCTTTAAAAGTATGTATTTTAGATCCAATAATTGACCCCTATCAAGTATGCAATATTGGCTTAGCAAACATTTGGTATTCTTTGGGTAATAAATTCCTCTTCAACATTTTATTTTTTTAGGAATAATCTTAGTAAACATAAAATAAATAATTCATCCTAAACATACCATTATATTATAAAAATTTATGATCCATTTTTTATTTCAAATAAAATATTTTACCTTTTTTTTCCTTTTGTTTTTTTATATTAAGAAAATGAGAATAGAAATTGGAAGTAAAAGTGAGGAATTTTTAAAATGTTTGAGAAAATTTTCTTATCAAATGATTTGAAATGAGTAATCAATTAATGATAGTATAGCATATTGAAATGGATGATAGCTTGAAATAATAATGAAAGCAATTAAAATCATTTGCCTAAAGTTGTGTTCAATAAATGCTTCGAGAGGACAATATCGCCATTTCTTATTTATCAAGTTTTTAAATCTAAAGTTAATTCATAATTTCAGTAAATTTTTGTAGGATTATACGATTATGATAGAAAGTATTTCATTATTATTATTATTGTTGCAATTAAATACTTCGTATTTGGATAATATAAACGAAATTATTTAAAAATCACAAGTGATAATTAATGATTATCACTGCGGTAAGCTTTATGTCGTATTTTAGAATTCCGATATCAATAATGAAATTGTATGTCAGGAAAGAAAAATTTATAAACATTGCTTCCCACTTTGATATATGAGCAGTATGAATATTATCATTGTTATCTCTCTTTCTTCTGGCTAATAATTTAAATTGAGAAATTAATTTAATGAATTTAGAAACAAACTTCTCCCTCTTTACTGTCATCATGGCGAGTCGATTTTATTATTGCCCATATTGGTGAATGTTGGCGGACATCTTTTTGCTGAAACTTTGTTTTGCAATTTCATTATTATTAAGTTAGAAAAAATAATTAATATATATGTATATATATGTTAATTAGTATTTAAGTACCAAATAATTAATTTATTTTCTTCATATTAGCTTTATCTATTAATTAATAATCAAATGAAAGTAAGATTAATTAATCGACAATTCAATACTGAAATTATTTCTTTTTAATTACTAATTTAATGATCAAATAATAAATAAATAAAATAATTAATTGATTAAGCAATAATTCGTAATTACGAGTTCGTATTCATTTTTCTGCATGAAAAAAATATAAAAGTAAAAATAGAAGAAGAAAACAATCTCACAGAAACTTCTTCATCAAGTTCACGTGTTTTTTCCAATGTCGAAGCAGTAGAATACGATGCACCTTGACGTTTCGTATCCCATGTTTCAGTAGCTAACATTCGTCCTTCCTGATCTTGTTTTACCAGAATTGTAGAAGATGGAGTGGAACCAACGGTATCTGTTTTTGATTTTGGTTTCTCATCATGACTTGTAACATCATGATCTCGCGATTCCGTACTAGTCCATAACCCGAAAGTTGTTGTTTGTGCTGAAGGTGTTGTAGTGAAAGGTGGAAAATGCTTCATATCATATTGCCAAGCACCTTTAGGAGTGGATGACCGCTCTTCTGTTTTCCTCTCTTCGGTCCAGTCACGTCGATGTGGCATCAGGTCTTGCTGAAGCTAAAAGAAAATATTCCTAGCTTTGTATGCTGTCAATGAGGGATGCTAAGAGAATGGTAAATGAAAGTTTTTAGACAGGTTTCTATGCTAAGATAAGCCAAGACTGAACTGAGGAATAGAACTATTCCTGTTATCATTAATAATTTGTAACTTTCCAAAAGATAATCTTTGTTTTCTGACCAGCTCAACTCTTTAGTTTTTCTTTAAAAAACCTTTAATAATTTAATTGAAACATTTCAAAATCGTATATTTTATACATTATCAATAAACCATACTTTTTCAGATTTTTGTTCATACAACGAAGGCGATTCAGGCTTTTGTCCGTACAACGAAGGCGCTTCAGGTTTTTGTTCGTACAACAGAGGCGCACTTGGTATTTCATCTGTTCGACGGCTGATTTTTTGTGAATCATACTCGTAAAGGGTAATCTAAAAATTTGCTTAGCTGTTCGAATTGATGATACTATCATTTTGTAAATAATGGGAATTGTCAGTTGGAGAGTATCGACGAGAAAACACAAACAAAATCAATAAATACGATTTGATTAAATGATGAAAATATCAAAATATATGATAGATTGAATAATAAGTTCTGACCAGCTCAACTCTTTTCGAAGAAAAACTTAATAATTTTATAATTTAATTTGGAGATAATTAATACTTACCTGTTCCTTTTGTTGCTCAGGTGAAATGAATTTTGGTTCGGATGACGACCTATCTATGAAATTTTCTTCTTCTTTCTGCAAAATAGTAAACAAATATTGTTGCATATTTTTAATTTATATTAACTTAAATGATTCGAATAATTTATTCCCTAACGTATGGTTGAATTGAAAAATTTTTTTTTAATAATAAATTAATGAAAAAATAAAGCTAATTAAACTTTTTCCTTAATTAATAATTCTATTGATCCTCATGAAAAATTTCAGTAATTTTATTTTTGATTACTTATATGGCTGCTAGAAATTTTAGTTTGAAAGTAGATTTTGTACCAAAAATAGCATAAAACTAAATTTTAGCAAATTTCAAGACATTTCCAGCAATTTCAATTCATTTGATCGATATGATATGATGTGATAACTTTTAATTAAAGCTAAGATTTATTAAATATTCATTGAGTAAAAATGAAATATTTAATTTCAATTTTTCTTTATTTCAAATTAATTTATTTTTCAAAAAAAATCTTTTAACTCTTTTGTTTTTAAAAGAGATAAATTTGATCGATTTTTTATTACTTTATATTAATTTTAATAGAAAAATGCAGCTATTATTAGAAGAAAATAATAATTAAAAACTAATTAGGAAGATAACGATGAAAAAATCATGAATAATTATTATGATTCTCTTTTTTTTCATTGAAATTAACTATAATTTATTGTTTACAAATAAAAACAAAAACAAATGACTCATCATTATTTCTTCTTTTATACATTTTTAAACTTTAATTTACTCATTGTTTCTTCTCTCTTTTTCATTCATTTCAATTTTAGCAATTATTTCGAATTTTAAACTTTTCCATTAATTACTTTTTATTGTTTACTTACTTTTACTTTTGTTTACTCTTTCAACGAATTCCACTTCTGAGTTAAATAACTTAATTGAATTGATGAATAATTAAAAGAAATGTCAAATTTAGCAGCAATATGAAGTAGAAAATTTTAATGTTAAGGAATAGCAATATTGATTGATTTCGTTCTTCATCAATTTTTATTTTCTTACCTACCGTATCTCACAACAAATTTCCCATAGCTATGAAAGGTTATCTTGAGCGTTTAATCAAACATAAGTAAATTTTTAATTACAACTTACTTTTTCAAAGCTGTACTGCAAGGATGAACTATCTTGTTGCTCACTTTTTGGTAATTTATTATCATCAATAACTTCATAATCAATCTTTTTGTATTTCCCACCAGCTGGTGTTGTTTTAAATTCAACTGTCGGCAACAATTGTGGTAATTCTTTCGGCTTTGGACCACCCTTAAATTCAGGCTTTCTTCCAAATATTCTTCATAATCATAAAAAAACATCAAGCTGGCAGACAATTTTCGAAATTTGAAAAATAGTTTAAGCAACTTCTTCGAAATTAAATATCATTCTTGCAAAACTTCCATTTCCATCTATAAAAATTACGGAAGGTTTATGAATAAAAACTTCGAGCAAAATATATAGAAATGCATAATGTGTTTATTTTTTAACAGTAATTAAAATGTTTTAATTTAATTTTTCAGAATAAAAAAAATTTAGCTAAAATTTCACTCTCTCCAAAGTAAGCATAAATAATGTTATTTTAATCATTTTCGACATGTAGAATTATTAGAAATGAAATTTGAGAAGTTACTCAAAAACACGAAAAGATGTTTCACACATCATAATTTCTTGAGAAATGCAAATTAACCATGTCAATGGAATATAATTAAGATATTAAAATTAATTAGTGAGCATGTTTATTGACAGAGCCTTTTTTTATTGACAATAATTAACTATATTATAGCTAATGAATGAGCATTAAATAATTAGGCTTATGAAAATTGGCTTAAAATATAGGCTGTTTAATTATTTATTCTAATTTATTTAACAGCTAAACATTCTTAGAAGTACAACAAAATAAATGTATAAGTAAATGAAAAAGTTCTTAATAATCGTGTCTTATTTGATAGGAAAATATTTCTTACTTATTTGCTAAATAGTATTTCAAATTAAAGAAAATTCAATAATTTATTAAGAGTATAAAATATGATTTAATTGCAACTGTTCAATTGATTGTTTGATTTATAATTATTTTACTAGACAGATAGTAATAGTTTAGGATAATTTTGTATTAATGTTTATTGACAGAGTAGTCATTGGATAGATTTTAAAAACTAAAATAATGATTTAATAAGATAATATTGGTTATTGTTTCCATAACATTTAACATTCAAAGCAAATTAAATTACCTACTTCTTATTGTATTATTAATAAGCATACCTATTGCTTCACTAATGATATCACAGTTAGTAATTAATTAGTTGAATAGAATAATATGTAGTAATCAATACACATGATTATATTATAAAACACAAAGCAATCATTAAACAAAAAATTTAATTAGAAGAAATGACAGGCGAATGAATGCATACCTTTGGACTCCATTTATTGCCACTAATTGGATGAGAAATGGATTGATCCATCGATTGCTTATTGGCATTCATTTCAAATTGTTGCGCTAATGCTGAGACAACACCCGACTTTGCCTGCGTTTCGATATTCGGAGCGATCGTTGAATCAAGTAACAGAACAGGTGACGTACGTGGCTGCAAAAGGTATAATTTAATGCAAAATTTTAACAAATATGCAAATTTAGTAAAATCATCGTTCATTTTCATCCCTTTATTCCTAACTTCTGTTTTGTAGTCTCAACAGGTATTACTATTTTTTGTTTATTTCTTTTTTTAAAAAGGATTATAATTGCAAAAAACAAAGGAAGCAGAAAAATCGTAGTAAAATAGGTATAAATATTGGAAAAAAGCAAATTAATTTTAAACAGGTAAAAATTTGAATTAAATTAAGTTTTTAAATTTTAGTTTTTAACGGGTTGAAAATATTTTTTACTCCGTTTTTCGTTCGTTTTCCTTTCCGAAAAACAAAAAATTAAAAGAAACGGATTTTTAAAAATATCATGAAAGTACCACTGAAACCAAATTAAGTAAACAATATTTAAGGAAAAAGCAAAAATACATTTCCGTTTTTTTTTCTTATCAAAAATTTAGTGATAATAAAAAAACAAAATAATATTAAGTGGTACTTAGGTATCTTTGCATAATTTGCATAAGTTAGCCGATATATTAATCTTTGTATTAATCAATTCGAAATGTTTAGTTTTTATTCTTCCAATAACGGTTTTAGAAAAGTAAACATATAGGAGAAATTCGTTGCCAGCGAATTATTTTCCTTTCCTTCAAAAAATGAAAAGACTAATTAAAGGCAAAGGAAGATAATTCCAACAATAATTAATTATAATAATAACAATAAAAAATAACGATAATAATAAATGAATAATAATACTTAACAATAACAATAATAATAATAATTGTTTGTATAAGTGAGAATTAGCAAATGTTTATAAAAATTCGATTTGTTTTATTTTACGAATATTTCATCGAAATAATCAATTATACGATAATTTTAAGATTATAAAGAAATAATGAAATTTTACCAGCAAAATATACAATAATTTTAGTATACAATAAGTATACAATAATTGAAATCATTGATTTCAATTTTAAATTTGATGAAAAAGAGAAATAAAGAAATTTTTGAAAATACTTTTTGTATTAATAAAAATTGATAGAATATAAATTAACTCAAATCCTATTTAATCTTCATATTTCATCGAACAGATCGAAGTTCGATAGAAAAATTTTTGGAATTGAATTTATTTGCAGCAATTTATAAAGGAATAATTAATGTGAAAATTATCCAACAATTTGATATAATCATTTACTATGCTAATATATATGTATAAATAAATAAATGAATTGATTTATGCATTGTATATAATCGTTCAACGTTGCTCTAAATTTAGGAAATGACACAAAATTTTCCACAAAAGTAATTATGAAATACATTTCGCATTATTTATTATAATATAAGAATTAAATAAATTAATATAAATTAAATTTATTAATTTACTCTCAAACAATGGATGTGATAATATTGTTGATTTAATATAATATAAGAATTAAATAAATTAATATAAATTAAATTTATTAATTTACTCTCAAACAATGGATGTGATAATATTGTTGATTTAATATAATATAAGAATTAAATTAATTAATATAAATCAAATTTATTAATTTACTTTCATACAATAGATGTGCTAATATTGTTGATTTAATAATATAAGAATTAAATAAATTAATATAAATTAAATTCATTAATTTACTGTCAAACAATAGATGTCGTAATATTGTTGATTTAATATAATATAAGAATTAAATAAATTAATATAAATTAAATTCATTAATTTACTCTCAAACAATGAAGGTGGTGATATTGTTGATTTAATATAATATAAGAATTAAATTAATTAATATAAATTAAATCTATTAATTTACTCTCAAACAATGGATATGGTAATATTGCTGTCATTTAAATTTGATAAATTTTATTTACATATTTTTTTTTTGAGCATAATGAAAAAATTTTTGAAAGAGTAAATATGATTAGTGTTGCAATGTAATTATTACAAATCTGTAAAATAGATTAAAGTTGTAGAAAAAAAGTAAAAAATGAGGTTATCCACTTGATTATTAAAATTTTGCAAAGAAAAGAAAGAAAGAAAAATGGAAAGAAATATTTTCGAATGATAAAATGTTGAAAAGATTTTGTTTCGTTTCTTTCATTTTTATTATTTCTGAAGAAATTATTTACTCTTTTTTTCCCTTCTTACAACAAATATTTCAAAAACTTCAAATTTATCAAATTGAAATTTTTTACTTTCAAATTTCAACAAATAATTTTATTCTCTTCTCTCTCTCTCTTCTCTCTCTCTCTCTCTCTCTCTTTTATCCCTCCGTTATGTAAATTAATGCATTCGTGTAATTCGAGAATATACAAATAATAAAATTGAAATAGTTAGTTACAGCTTCGGGAACAATCCATCGCATATACTATTAAAACTTTTTTTTACTTTATGCAAATAATTGCATTAATAAATTTCTACAAGCGATATCAATGAGCTTTTTCCGATAAAGCTGTTCCATTGAAAATTTCATAGTTAAATTAGCATCAGTAGGAATGAATGATTGTTTAAAAATCAATCAATAAAATATTTGATTTGAATTTTAGAAATTATTTGTAAACAATTTGTTTATAAAAGTAATGAAAGAAAAAAAGGAGTAAATAAAACAACCATTTCTATTTCTCTTTGGTTAAAAAAATAGTTTTCAAATAGTTTACAAAATTTAGTTTTCAATTTTTTGGATTTTGGAAAAAGGGGAAGAAAGGCTTACATTTCGTCAAATGTTGTTGTATTAATTATGTAATGAAATAAATGTAACATTAAAATTAATTAATTCATTTATTTATATTAAAAAAAAAAGAAAATGTGAAATAAACGTAACGTTAAAATTAAAATTAATTAATTTATTTATTTTAAAGCAAAAAAGAAAACGAAACTTTGAATTTTATTATTCAAAATGAAATACATATTTTAAAACTATTATCACAAACAAAAAAAAAGCAAAAATTAATTCACCATTATTTTATTGTGTCGCCGTTTCTTTGATTTATATTCTGTAGTAATTGTATCCGTCGCATCAGTAATAGTAGTAGTAGCAGTAGTAATGATACTAGTTGTAGTAGTAGTAATATTATTATTATTAATTGTTATTTTTAATTTCTCCTGTACAGCATGACCAATACGATTAGCTGTTTTACATAAACATAAGCACATTTTAGTTTACCGTTTTTTTCTTTTTATTTCTTTTCGTTCCAAAATCTAAATTTAATTTAACCACTAAAATATTTATGGAAGGTGACGAATGAAGAAAGATTGAATGATCGAAGTATATGTTTTATAAAATTGAAAAATGGTAAAGAGAAAACCGGTATGGATAGATGGATGAATGGATAGATAGACGGATGAATTAGATGGATGGACGGATGGACGGATGGATGGATAGACTGGATGAATGGTTGGATGGATGGATGGACTATGAAAAACCACACTGACGCAAAAACCGTCAACAAATGTAATTAGGCCTGAAATATTGACAATTTTCCGGGAGAATATAAGGTAAATGAGGAAAAGAAAAAAAGGATGCCTGATAGGTCGTACGGTTTTTTTAGGAAAAGTAAAAACCGGGTTATCAGTTGAATAAAAAAGAAATTTTACAACAAATGAGAAAAATGTTTTTCCTAAAAAGAACAATTTAAATTTTCATTAGCAGTTCTAATTGACAGGTAATATTAATTAGAATAAAAATGAATTTTTCTTTTGTTATTTTCTAATTTTAAAATTCTCTTCACCTACTATTTTCTTCTTCATTTTCTTCTCATCCTTTCTCCCTTTTCATTATATTTCTTCTTATTACAATGATAAAATATGTTTGCAGTCAAAACAACTTACCTCTTTCCACCCTCTTTCCCTCCTCTAAAAATAAAGTTTAATAAAAAATTTAAATTGGTAAATTAAGAAAACATTTTCAATTTCATTACATTTATTGATACCTTATTATCTCTTACACCTTTTTTACCTTTAATTTAAATTAATACATTCATAAATTCTATTCAAAACCTATTTGTTAATTTTATTTCAATTAAAATTAAATTCTTATACAGGTATAGATAGCCGTTTTAAAAAATTTTTTAAATTAAAACTATCCTTTGAATGAAATTTTAGCAAATTTTATTATTTACTTTTTTTGAATATCAAAATAAAATGATAAAATAATTTCAGTTTATTTTATAAATATTAAAGTAATGTTAGAAAAGAAATTAAATTTTAACTATAAGTAATGAGGGGCAAGTAAGCAAAAACAAAGTGAATTCAAAATTCAAAATTTTTTATATATATATTAATAAAGGTGATAAATTTAATGATAAAGAAATGATATCGGAAAAGCATGAAATAATGATAATGCATGCAAAATTACATGCTACCTGCTTTATTTACTTATTACGACAGGTAATTTAACGAAATAAATATGCGAAAAAAAAAGGATAGAAATTACAAATTACATCAATTTACACTGAACATCAATATTCTTTTTCATAGTTCTTCCGCTTCCTTGCATTAATTTGTTATCAGAAGAAGAAAATTTTCTTTTTCTCTCATTTTGTTCGAATTCAAAACTCATAGCACAAAAGGTAAGTAAGCAGGTAACATATAAGCATCATATGAAGAAAGAATTGCTAATTTCTTGCACAGTTTTAATTCACTAAATAATTAGTATTATAATTAATCTAAAAGAATAAAATATAATCAGTTAAATTGATAAAAGTAATATTTTCTACCATTTGATAATGAATATTACTATTATTGTTATCATCGTTACTATAGGTTCGAATATTTCTGAAATCATTAAAGTTTATTTTAGATTTAAGTATTCCATACTATGCATGATAAGAGATTTTTTTCGGATAGATGACAGATAAAAGATAATGCAGAAATTTTAATAAAAATAGAAGTATCGTTGTACCTCAATAACAGGGATATTAATTATTTAATAAAGTATTTGTTTTAAAACAATTTAATAATTTGTTTAGGATAATTTAATTAAAGTTGACTCACTTCCTTAGGAAATGAAATTCAATATAAATACTATATTTCTATAATTGTCAAGAAATGATTTTAAAATGTCATTAATATATTCCGTCACAATAAATCTTATCAAAAATAAATTCTATCATCTTATTTAGTAATGATATGTAAATATTGATACAATCCAAAGTCAATTCAATTTTGTTAAATTCTTACTACGATATCATATCCGATCCATTTCATTGATTTATTTCATCTTTACGTTTTCACCTATAATTTACATTATTGACGATCGAAAGTTAATGTTTAATTAATCCCTTAACTTTCTCTATAATTAGTTAATCAATAATTTCAGGGAATTAATTGATAACTAATTAAATTAAAATGTCGGCAATAATTGAATAATTCTCAAATTTCAAGCCAAACATTTCATTTGATGTCACTAATCGTATTTCTAAACTATATTTCATTTATATTATTCACTCCTATATACTTACTTATTTATATATTTGTTTACTGATATACTTAATTTTATTCCTATGCAATAGATAAATAAAAAAATGATAAAGTTGATAGTGTTGATAAGAATAAAACAACGAATGATATGTACTCTTAATTTGTTACAATAATTTCCGCGCAAACTTTTTTCATTTCTTCCATTCCAAATTTCGTACAACATTTTGCGATTGTTTCATTTTTCAAAAATTGGTTCCTTCCAATTTTTTCATTTCTTTAATTTTGTTTTTTGGTTTTTAATGTCTTAAATATTTATTTGTTGGTAAAAATTTAACAATGAAATGAAAGAAGTACATTGCAGAATTCTTTGAAATGAAGTACCATTTTAGTATCATTCGTTCATCCATCGATCGCACTATTTAATGACAGTCTGATCAAATTGTTTCAACAAAACGATCGAAAACGAAAAACGAAATTCGTATTTTTGTGTAATTTATAATTTGTTAAAATTATTATTATTTTTTAATCAAAAATTTTTGCTTAACTATAAATGTTTAAATAATTTATAAATTATCATTAAATAATATTATAATATTTTCTCGTAATTTTATTCAATATGATAAAATACTCTAAAAAAATTTCAAATTTATAAATTTGTTATAAAATATAAAATAAACAAATAATATGGCGTAAGTATAAAAATCACAGAAATTCCTCGCAATATATTTTCAAAATATTTGAAAACAAAATATTTCATTTGTTTTCAAAATAATATAAACGTTGAGAATTTTATTGAAATTTAAAAATATGAAAATAAATGGAAAATATTTTAATTAGAAAACAAAATAGTTGTCAATAATGTAATTGAAATGAATATGAATAACTGTAATTAATTAAATTAAGGCGTAAATAATTAATTAAGCTATAATTCGATTAATTACAATTAATTACAATCGATTAATTACAATCATATTATCAGCCAAATTCAATTAATGAATGAAAACTTTTCAACAAAAATTATTTCCTTCCATGAATATTCATTCATTTTAAAATG